>JARHVA010004173.1:687500-702500 GCA_037957365.1 Torreya grandis
GGATAGATTGAGGATTAGAAGAGTGTGAGGTATGTGTGTATGAAAATTTGGTCATATTATTGATGTTATGATAGAGTTTTTTTAGGTTTTTTGATTATGTGCGAAGAAGTGTAGAGTTATCCAAAAGATGGTTTTGGATGCATTGAGTTGAGATGCAAAGGAGAGAGAAGTGTGAGTGTGCCTAGTGGATGGATTGAGGATCAGAAGAGTGTGAGGTATGTGTGTATGACCATTTGGTCATGTTTTGATAGAGTTTTTATAGGTTTTTTCATACATTATGTGCAAAGAAGTGTAGAGTGATCAAAAAGGTGGTTTTGGATGCATTGAGAGGGTGTGAAGGCTAGAGAGAGTGTGTATGGTTGAAGAGATGATGTTTATTGTATCTCCATTAGATTGGTAGGAAATCAAATATTAGGATATATTAATTTCATAGGTGGTGTTTTGGGTGCTCAACATCTAGGGAAAGAGGTTGTTTTCTATCCTTTGGGGTTGGTTCTCCTTATGAAGTGGGTGATTCACTAAAGTCTCATGTTTTTAATCAACTTATAAGACAAGTAGTCTATGTGTTTGTATTATTGAGAGTGGTTTGTATTCCTCAAGAGGGTTTCCTACATAATTCATGTGTTGTATGTATATATTACATTATATTTCTTATTCATTATTATGAATGATGTGTATGCTTCATGAATGTGTGATTTTAATGATTAAGGGTTTGAAGAGTTTGGATTTTAATTGAATATATTAAATCACTAATTCACCCCCCCTTATTGATTGTAACTCTAAAAATTGGTAGCATAGTATGTCCTTTAGTGAAGTCTTAACATCTTGAAGATGATCCAATGTACAATATGGGTAGTCATCAAGTTCAAGGAGGCTTTTCCAATAAGAAAGCACCAATGTTAAATGGGTCCAATTATGATTTTTAGAGTGTGAGGATGAATACCTACATCATGTCACTAGGGTTTAACATTTGGAAATATATTTTGGATGGTTATTCCTCACCCCCTAATCCTCTAACTAGTGTTACATATAAGAATTTGTGTGAGATATATTTTAAGGAAATGAATGCCATCACTTGTGGTCTTTAAAAAACTAAGTTCACCAAGGTAATCTATTGTAAATATTCCAAAGAGGTATGGGATAGATTATAGATCATTTATGAAGGGTATTCAAAGATCAAGTTAGATAAGTTGTAGACTCATTGAAGATAATTGGAGAGTCTCAAGATGAAGGAAGAGGATTCAGTGACATCATATCTATAGAGAGTTGTTGAGATTGTGAACATCATCAGATGTCTTGGAGAGGATCTTGAATAGGATAGTTTTGTGAAAAAGGTATTAAGGTCTCTTACCCTCAAATTTTATTCAAATATTTATACCATAGAATAGTGTCATGATCTCAAAAAGAATAAGATGTATGAACTGAAAGGTATTCTCATAGCCTATGAGATGAGAGTTAATTAAGATAAACCACCAAATAAATGTGTTGCATTTAAGGTAAATAAGAAGCCAAATAAAAATTTAAAAGTTAATAAACTCAAGGAGGATGACATATCTAATATTGATGATGATGAACTAATTACTTTATTTATAAGGAAATTGAAAATAGGTTTACGCAAGTATAAGGATAAACTACCCTTCAAATGTTTCAATTGGGGAAAGGTAGGACACTTTGCTAATAAGTGCCCTCATAAGCATAATAAGAATGATGATGAAGAGCATGGTGAAGGCAAAGATGAATACAAGAAGACATATAGGTTTGATAAGAACAAGAAAGGATTCAATAGGTATAATGACAAGAAGAAGTCTTTCAAGGACAAGAAGAGTCTCTACACCAATGAAGATTGTAGTTCATCAGATGAGAGTCAAGAAAATGATTTTGAGTTTGATAATTAAGATGATGGTCCTATTGAATATGAAGTCATCTTCATCACTGAGGAAGGAAGCTGCTCACAACAAGAAGATTCTACATGGTTTGGTGATGATTCAAATGATGATAAAGATGAGGTGGACTATGAGACTGAGTTAATGAATTCCCTTAGAGATATAAATATTGAGAATAATAAGACCAAGAATATGAAGTCACAAATGAATTAATACAAGCAGTATTTAAGTATTTATGAGGCTATAATGGATGAATAATCCAAAGAGCATGAAGGTATAGTCATGCATCTCAATAGTTAATTAGAAACTATGTATACAATCCTAAAATCCAAAGAAGATGAGTACTCAAGGTATGTGATTGAAATTGATTCATTAAAATAATATTTAGACAAGACATATAGCAAGGTGAAATAATTTTTGAGGTTTGAAAAGAGCTAAAATGATATTGATAATATTTTGAGTAGCCAAAAGCATGCAAGTGATATAAATGGTCTTGGATACAAACAAGAAGAAATATGTAACTTAAGATAAGATGAAGATTAATGTAAAAACTTACAATATATCTTATAGATCAATCACTAGTCAAGGAATGAAGGTGCTGGTAGAATGAAGACAAATCATATTAGATAACCAAATGCCATGAGGTATAATGGTTACTACTATACTTGTAATCAATTTGGTCATAGGGATAGAGAGTTTAGAATATCTACTGAGAATGAATGGAATCATTATTCAAATGGCATGATTAAGGTTAAGTGTTAAAATTATTTTGACATAGGACACATTGAGATATTTTATCCAAATCAAGAAAGGCAAGTTTGTTAAGCACAAGATATACTAAGAAGGGGGGTGAATTAGTATATCATAAATCTTATAAAATTTCCCTTAATCAAATTCCACTTAACCATACATTCAAGATATGCAATAAAACTAAAATAATAAACACCACACAAGATAGAGAGAGACACCAGATTTAATGTGGAAACCCAATGTGGGAAAAACAACAAAGAATAATCTTAGGTATATGAATGAGCACTAACTCAAACTACAATATTCACAAGCACTAAATTTTAGGAGCACCAACCCCTTTACTGAGCACTAACATAATAATTATTCATGAGCACTAACCCACAGGAGCACCAACCCCTTTGCTAAGCACCAACACATCAACTATTCATGAGCACCAACCCATAGGAGCACCAACCCCTTTTGTGTATACCACACAACTATCTCTCAATGTTTCTATCTTAAAAAATGATAGTTCATTATAATATCTCTTTCCTCTCTTTCCTTTACTCTTCTAAGCTGGATATAACAATTACAAATCATACTCTATCTCCCATATTACAAATGGCTTCTCAAGCCTTTATTTATTTATTTATTTCCAAATGACCTTTGGCCTTCCCTCTTTGTGACCATTCAATCCTCATGGAAAATGGTGCCAAAATTGCATGACCCTTCATATCCTTGCATTTGAAAAGTCATATGATGACCCTTCATAAAAAAAAGTATCCTTCCTCTTTTGTCTTTATCTTGGTGACTTTTCATATTCCTCAAAGTGTCCCTTCATGAGAAATTGTGCCCTTCCTCTTTTGTCTTCACTTAGTGACTCTTGGAATTCCTCAAGATGAATCTTCATGGGAAAATGCATCCCATTCTTCTTTTGTCTTTACCTCATGACTCTTTGACTTCTCCATGGGCCCTTATTTTGACTTTATGCAACTAAAAATATATTTGTTAATATTAAATAAATATTAAAACACATTAGCCAAGATATTACTATTAAAAACATCATTAATTGCAATGGGGCCTTTATCACCAATAATGATAGACCTTTGACATCAATGACAATATTTCCAATAGTCTCCCCCTTTGTCATTGATGGAAACCTCAATTGTGAAACTACCACATCCTAAAACCTACACATACTATCATCTAAAAAACATAAAGTAATTCCCCCTTACTGTAGCAGCCTATACCTATTCCCTGTACCTATTTATACACCTATAATTATACCTATACCTATACCGATACCTATACCTATACCTGTACCTATTATTCTCCCCCTTTGACATCAATGGAAAAGGGTCTACTTGGAGCTAACACTTAGCTCCCCCTCAACTATTGCTAAACTTCAATGGTAGGAAGTAAAAGAAATTACTTCCAAATCCTCTTGTAGGTCTTTGAATGTGTCCTTTGATCATGCCTTTGAGAAGATATCTGATAATACATATAAATTATTGCCTATCCTTTGAGCATCTGAAATCAACTCATTTGAATCTTTTCTTCTAATCTCACAACCTTTTACATAAAACTTTAATGTATATCCTTGATCACATATTTGAATTACACTCAATAGATTATGCTTAAGACCTTTTACATACAATACATTCTTAGTCTTGGTTCTATCATTATCCAAACTCAAAGTACCTTTTTCAGCTATCTTGGTAGTGGTTTTATCTCTAAATTTCACTATGCCACCATTTATGTTCTTTAGAGTTATGAACTTACTCTCATCTCCTATCATATGCCTTGAAAATCCACTATCAATGAAATATGGATGATCTTCATTTCTTGCATGCAAAGTTGTCTGAACCAACATAGAATCTTCAAGTTGTTCCTTCTACCATGAACATGTCTGAACCTTATTCTTAATGAATGGAGCCTTGAAAATTTGGTCCTTCTTGACTGACTCAAACATGCTTCTACAATATCGAGCTACGTGTCTAAAGTTGTTACACTTGTAACAAACTATGGCCTCTTCATCAAAGCTTGCTAGAGGAGCAAAAGAGTTGTAGCTTCTATGTGACTCTACATGACTTTCCTTCTCCTTATTTCTAAAACTATTAGCTCTTTTTCAACATTCTAATTTATTATGACCATATCCATTTGAAACACTTTAAAATTTTTAAACACTACATATGCCAAAAAAATGTTCTAATAGCCTCTAACCTTGCCACTGGTGCAAAATTTTCTTCAAAGTCTATTCCCTCAAATGATATATAAATTATTCTATCAACTCACCTTCTTGTCATGAAATATATCCAAGACCCAATAGCATCCACCATGCTTCAATTTTTCTTAAAAGTGTCTCTTTGAAGCCTAAAAGAGACACCTCACACAAAGGGTCCTTGAAAAAAATCTCAGGAGATTCCAACATCTCCTTTGTTACTTGATCTTCTTGTGTCTTTCTCTTAGAATCTATTTAAGCATGTCTAACTTATTTGACTTACTAACCTCATCATTCATGATGTTTTTCATCTTCTCAACTCTTGAAATTATATTATTTTGATAAGGCTCATGCTCAAATGTAATAAGAGATTTTTCATAGTCCTTCCTATCTGATTCTTTAACTACTATAACAAGTAATTTATTCTCACTCTTAAAATCAACTTGATCAACTTTTACTATTTCAGGTCTCTAAAATTGAATTTGGCTCTTCTCATATCTTCTAGGGGCTTTGTGTCCTTTGACATACCTTAAAGATCTCTTTACTTTATTTGGACATAATTTAGCAATATGGCCAACCTTATGACAATAAAAGCAAACAACATTTCTCATACCTTCTTCTTGAATGTGACTGAGATCTCCCTTTGACTGATTACCTCTCCTCATATAGTTTCCTACCCTATGAACAACATGATGACAAACAAAACAATGGCCATGAAAAGAATTTGAAAAATTGAAAGCATTAGGCTGCCTAATTGGCTTATTTAATTTGCATTTAAAACTTGCATCCTTCTTACCTTGGACTAATATTTCATGATCTTTCTCAACCTTGATTATGAGCTTCTCATGATTATCCTTTAAAGAACCTAACTCAACCTTCAACTGATTACACTCTTCTTCTCTAAATTTCAAACTTGAATTTGCAACCTCTAGCTATTTCTTAAGATCCTAAATAAATATCTTATTTTATTTTACTTCTATAGCCATCTTAGAATCAAAGATACACACCTATTCTTTAAGAGCCTCAACCACATATTTCAACTCTTGATTCTCCTTCTTTAGTTGCTTGACCATCTTGTGCTTTCCTTGATCTAACTTCAAGTTGTTAAACCCTTTATGAAGGAACCTACTTTGATACCAATTGTTAAGTATGGGATATACTGAGAGGGGGGGGGGTGAATCAGTATATCATAAATCTTATAAACTTTCCATTAATCAAATTCCACTTAATTATACATTCAAGATATGTAATAAAACTTAAATAATAAACACCACACAAGATAGAGAGAGAGACCAGATTTGATGTAAAAAGCTAATGTGGGAAAAACCATAGAGAATAATCTCAAGTATATGAATGACCACCAACTCAAACTACATTATTTGCAAGCACCAACTTGTAAGAGCACCAACCCCTTTTCTAAGCACCAACACAAAACTATTCATGAGCACCAACCCCTTTTCTAAGCACCGACACATCAACTATTCATGGGAACCAACCCACAAGAGCATTAACCCCTTTTATGTATACCACATAACTATCTCTCAATGTGCTTCTTAGGAGACATCTTTCATTTGGAGAATTAATTATGTGTGATCTTATTATTCTAGGGAATTTGGTCCTAAATATAAGGTATGGAGGTTTTCATGTGTCTAATCAAGGATGGTGAGTTGTCAAGATGTTCTATTTACATATAAAGGTGTGTTGACCTTGTTCTAGTGTGTTCCAGGTGGTTTCTAGTCTTGAAGATATTTTATGTGCCCTTTTGAAGAATTTTGAGTGCTCTTAGATTTCCTAGTTCTTGCATAAAGGGTTGCAGGTTAAAATACATTTAAAATATCTATGGGTTCCCAAAGTAATCTAAATGCTAAATAATTGGTCCATATGTGTTTTTTAGTGACCTCTAGGTGTGGAAGAAGTTTAAGAGGTTGGTATTGACTAGAAGGTGGTGAGTTGACCAAGTTTTTTCTTATAAACCTAGTGTTTTAGCCTATGTTGGTAAGTTAATTTTACAAGGAAGTTGAGATATAAGGCTATTTGATATGTTGAAATGGGCAAATGGGTTGTCAAAAAGTGCTTCATAGTGATCTAAAAGTGTGTGGTGTCTTTCATGGATGAGTTTTTATCAAGTTGGAGGCCTAATTAGTAGGTTAGTTTATGAAGGAATTATGGTGTATAGGTAGAACATACTTGAGGGGGAAATGAATTTACTTTATATACGTAATTTCATGTCTTAAATGTGTCTACATAGAAAGATATGGGTTTTGCAAGGTTTAAGTAGGGCTATTAGATCTGTAGGTAAGGCTAGTGAAGAGAATAGTGGGGTTTGGTCATTTTATCCAAATGACAAAGGTATGGTTATTCCTAAATGAGTTTTTTAGTTGTTTTTTTTACATATTTTCTAGTTTAATATTGGATTGTTCATCTGTTGATGGCCATGGGGTTGGATTATGAGAGAAAATTTGAAGGTAAGTATGAAAGTTCTTCATGGTTGGAGATGGTCTGAAGTTGCTCAATGGGTGCCTAAGCTTAGGTGACTTAGGGGGATTCCATATTAATGTTTTCAATGTGGGTTCAAGTAGTTTATGGTGTTCATGTGTGTTTTGAATTCATATAAATGTGTATGGTTAAGAAGAGTGTTGTGTTTGAATCATGTTTGAGAAGCTCAAGGTAAGAAGCAGTATGCATAGTGTTAGGGGGACTTTATATCATCTATTAGAGGTGGTCCTTTCCTAATTTTGGTATTTAAATCCTTTTCAGGTCCTTAAGATTAGAAGAATATCCCACTTTGTCATTGTGTCAAAGGGGGAGAAAGTGCTTGAAAAGAGAGAAAGAGTTTGACCATAATATTTGTGATTGGTGTTGACATCAATGACAAAGGGATATATTATTATAGATTTGTCAATGATGTCACCAAGGAGGCCAAGGATGTTGATGAGGTGTCATGTGTGTTATAATGACAATGACAAAGTGTGCTACAATGTTCTTTAGTGTTCTTGCATGGTTCTTCAGTGTTTGACTTAGTAAGGTAGTTGATGGATGTTATTGATGGTGTGGCCATGTTTTAGAGATCATATGGGTTGTTATGAGTTCTTGGAGTACTTTTAGAAGTGAAAGGAAATTATTAGAGTAGTCATATGAATTTTTAGGTTCTCCTAGTCATCTTGGTAGATAAGGATGAGTAAGCAGATTGATGATGTTAGCATTCACACATGTAAAGGTCTCAAGAGTAGTTTGGTATATGTATGGATTCCTCTATGAGAGGAGATCATGTGGTACAATTTATAGTTCTTGAAATGATGTATATAAAAATTTATGGTAGTGCAAAGTTGGTCTCCTAAGTATATTTCACTAGTTTTCATAGCCAAATTTGTAATATCAAAGATCAACAGTATATGTTCAATCATGTAGATGGAGATATAATGGTGAGAAAAAAGTCAATAGGTTAAAGTATATTGAGATTAAAAATGATGGTGACATGTGTCACAATCATAGTGAATTGTTAGTAGATCAATGGTGAGCATTTCATCATGTAAATCAGAGATCGATGACATGCATTCAACTATACAAATGGAAATGGATGGTGCAAATAGAGTCAATAATTAAATAAGCCTATATTGCATGCAAGGATGCTACATGGAGTAAGAGTATTTCATCATGAAAATCAAAGATAAATGGTGCATCTTCAAATGTGTATATGGAGATTGATGGTGTGAATCGAGTTAATAAGTTAATAAGCCCAGATTGCACACAATGCTACCAAGTGGCATAAGAGCATTAACTGAATAGAGACTAATAATTAGGTACATATAAGGCACACAGGGCTGCCAAGTGGTGTAATATCATTAATTTAATGGATATTGACATAAATTTATATATATGTCACATGGGGATACCAACTATTGTAAGAGCATTAACTGAATGGATACTGACATTAGGGTACATAGAAGGCACATGGGGCTACCAAGTGTCACAATCTTGGAAGCCCAGATCAAAGATTAATGGTGATAAAAAAGTGAAGTTTAGGAGACTCTTGAGAAGATAAATGGAGATAATTTGATCAAGTTTCTATGGGGCATAATATGAATACATGTGTCTGAAGCTTTTGCATTAAAAAATGATTGTTGTAATTTGAAAATTTGAATTAACAAAAGAAAACTAGTCTATATTGTTTGATTCATTTCTTGAATATATGGTAAAATTTACTGATATAGTGAAAACAAAGTGGTATAAGACTTCAAGGGACATCCAATAAATTTTTTTATAAGTTTTGACTATCTGTACATTTGTAGTTATTAATCTTCAAAATTGATTGAGGGTTTAACTTTCTTCTAGTTAGTGACCCAAGAAGGATGATTGAGTTTGTTTTGATGGTTTTTATATGTTTCATGATGAATTAAATATTGGATAATGTTGTAGAGTCCATGAGTACCATATGTATAGATTTTAGGGGTTTGACCAATCCATATTTAGTATGAACAAATCCTTAGAAGTTGACCTTTTATTTTTTCATGATGTTTTTATATATAAGGCTAATGTTTCAGTAGGTTATGCATATGAAAATGTGAGTATGGATGAATTTATTCACTTGAATGTGTATTAGGAGTCATTTGAAGTCAACCTATGCATTTGGAAGTGGTCTTTTGTTCCTAATTGTCTTGGTGAAGTGCTAAAGGGGTGAATAGGTCTCCATGAGACCTATAAGGGCTACTAAGGCCTATGTCAAAGGGGTAGCTACTTAAGGGTGACCCATGAATGCTATGGTTAAACTTTGAGGGTGGTATTGAGCTATTTATTAGTGTGATAAAATACTTAAGGGTTAAGGAAAGTCTTATGGAAAACCAAGAAGATGGAAATCATGAAGGCTGTATAAAGAGTAAAATCAAAGGTGATGGTTTCTAGAGTTGGGATGTGAAGGAGAGAGAAGTGTGAGTGTGACTAGTGGATGGATTGAGGATTAGAGGAGTGTGAGGTATGTGTGTATGATCATTTTTTTATTTTGTGACAAAGTTGTTTTAGGTTTTTTATTGAGTATGTGTGAAGAAGTGTGGAGTCATCCAAAAGATGGTTTTGGATGCTTTGAATTGAGATACAAAGGAGAGAGAAGTGTGAGTGTGCCTAGTGAATAGATTGAGGATCAGAGAAGTGTAAGGTATGTGTGTATGAACATTTAGTCATGTTTCTAATGTTGTGATAGAGTTTTTATAGGTTTTTTGATTGAGTATGTGTGAATAAGTGTAGAGTGATCCAAAAGGTGGTTTTAGATGTATTGAGAGGGTGTGAAGGCTAGAGAGTGTGTGTAGGGTTTAAGAGAGGTTATATTCATTATATCTCAATTATATTAGTAGTAAGTTAGAGATCAAGAGATGTTCATTTCATAGGTGTTATTTTGGGTGCTCAACATCTAGGTCAAGAGGTACTTATCCATCCCTAGGGGCTGGTGTTCCTTGTGAAGTGGGTGATTTTCTAAAGTCTCATGTTTGTAATCAACTTTTAGGATAATTAGTCTATGTGTTTATAGGCTTGAGAGTGGTTTTTATCCCCTATGAGAATTTCCCACATAATCTTTGTGTTGTGTACTTAATCTTGCATTATCTTTCTTGTTCATTATTATGAATGATGTGTATGCTTCATGAGTGTATGTATTGAATGATTAAGGGTTTGAAGAGTTTGGAATTAAATTAATTATCTTGTATCATTGTTTCACCCCCCTCTCAGTGATTATACCTCTAATACTATTGTCTAACTCAGACATAGATGTCTAGTAGAGAATACCTATTAAAACTAGGTATAACCACCTAGATACTTTTGGGTTCTGTATCACTTTCACTCAGTAATAGTCCATGACCTAGATCTAAATAGTGTATAGAGATTCAGATATAAACTTGTGAAAAAATTCTATGCATTTGACACTAATTTTTATAGATTTGGGATAAAGTGTTTCAGATTTATGACATATATTATATATAGTTTAATGAGTAAAAGTTATATTTTGATAGATACTTTAGTTTGAGACACATTAGAAGTGTATATGCCATGTAAATGTACCAAATTATATATACATTATTAAAACTATACCAATATTCATGCGCCAACCTTACATAGATACACTAATTGAGTCATTGTATATTTGCATTAATTGGATTACTTAAGTAGTGAGATCAAGATTCAACACCCTCAATGACATTGGTACTAACTCCTTTTGTTGGTTGAGATAGTAATACCAATTGACCTAGGTGAGATTGGATAGATTGGTTGGATTATGTATTTTTACATTAAAGTTGTGTGGTTAAGATTTAGTTCCCTTGATAGAATTGAAACTACTCTCATTATAACAAGTTGGGGGCATAATCACCCCCTAAATTTAATTTTAAAAAGAAAAAATTTTTAGGATGAAACACACGATTTTTTGTGAACTCATTCATTTTCTAGGATATAAAATATATGGGGACTCAAGTTTCCTTGCTACTTATCCATCGTCCATGGCGAAGATGATATTTTAGAGGCATCACTATGCAACATATATACAAGTTTTTTTAGTGGAAGATATTATTTTTCTTTTATTTAGTTATTTGGCTTATTCCTACACACATGTATTATTCCTACACTTAGGGAGTTATCTTGTTAAGTGTACTTAGTTAGAGAGAGTAACTTTTTAATTGACTATTATGGGTATAAGAGTTACATTCCATTCTTGGGTATTTGCCCAATTTTCATGGAGTTAAAAATTCACTCTCATATTTGTACATCTTCCTTTATGATCTATTCATGGAGTGTGTTGGATATTTTTGACTCTAATCTTGTGAAATAACTTTCTTATTATGATTTTATTTACTTTCAACAATAATATGCATTTGATTGTCTCACATTTGGTGAACTAGTGCATTATATTGATCTAATGATCTTGGTGAGAATAGTAAGATGGTATTAGATCCATGATAGTATTTGAATTCTTGGTTTATTTGATATTAGTTTTTAAATTGATAATTTTTATAAAATAAAGCTTGTTTTTTACTCTATTATTAGAAGTTATCTCAATTGCTATATTTTTGAAGCTATGTTTCTAACTATACAACTTCATAGATATATAATTTCACCTTTCACCTAGTTCATAGAAGATCTATGCTACCCCTACATGACTATAAGCTTCACCATTCATCAACTAGTCTAAGCATCCTAATGTCATGCATGTAAGCCTATTAGACTAACCTTGGTTGATGTATTGAAGTAGAAGCATAGTTCTTATATTATAACTCATTTTCCAAACTTGATTATACACATTGAGTTCTTAGAGGTAGTTTTTGGTAATGTCGAGGGAACACAACTTCATTCAAACATGTTACTATGGCTTGCCCTATTTGTCTCCATTTAATCCATGCACATTGTTTAAGGGATCTTGAGTTGATTCTATCTCCCATTAAAGATCCATTTGGTTTCATGTCCTATACTTAAAACCCATACATCTCCTCTCCATTTTTCATATTTTTTTAATTGAGGCTAAAACATGAGCCTATACTAATTAGTTTTTCAAATTGGAGCATATAATGAACACCAAAAGGAAACTTAGGCAAACAGGAATAAATTTTGATGGTTCATGATTGCATGGTTGATAAAATTTGGTGTTGACATGGAATCCATCCTAGTAACACACCTTCAAGTTCCACATGAGTTTTTATAAGGTCCAACACTCCAAGTTTTAGTTTCCAATATTAATAAACAAAACCCTATGCCATTCTTCCATTGGCATTTCTCTATTGGTATTCCTCCATTGGTGAATTGCTTACCTTCCTTAGCATGAGAATATATTCAATGACCTGTATTATCATCTCCATGGAAAAACCTATGTTTTTATTTTCCAAAGCTAAGTCAAAACAAAATTTTTTTGACCTAAAATTCAAACAATTGTGTTATTAGTTTTTTTAAAATGTCTTATTTTTTATTTTCCACCTCGAGTGAAATTTCTTCATTAAGTTGCACATGCATAGGTATATAGGTGGATTTGTTAAAGACTTTTAATTGATTTAGAGAGAATCTAGTTTAATTCCATCCCCTGTATGTAGGATATATCTATTTTTAGCCCTTAGTGAATTTAAATTTTGTGTAATTTTAATTAATTTAGGCCATTAATGATGTGAAAAGAAAAATGTAATGACTTTTGATCGATAACTCAAAATTGAGTGTCATTGTGTTTAAAAGTGTATGATTTTTGTGACTTATACATTTCTATCATTTATTTTTTAAATTAACTAAACTATAAAGTGCCAACATGGGGGTGGGGGGTTATTGTGATGTGAATTATCTTCACTCTTCTTTCCTTCCTTTATTTTATTTATACAATTGATTTTCTGCACTATGGTTCCTAATTTTATAATTCCACTCATGACATTTAATTATCATGAATGGGAATATAAAATGTAAATAATTTATATGATCAAGGGTTTACATCTCATTACAATGGCTACTAAAACTAAACCAAATACCATTACATAAAAATTTAAGTGGTTTAATCACTATGATGAAGTCTTTGGGAGGTTATGTATATCTATATCTCTAGATATTCTCTTTTATGTAGAGTACACCAAAACTCCTAATGAAGTATGGAACACCTTGGAAAATCTCTCTGGGAAGCTAAATGTGATGAGAGATCATAGACTGGAGAAAAATATTAGTATTTGAGTCATAATAGTTTTGAGGCCCTACAAGATTTCTTTACTAAATTTAATTCTTTGACATTGAATTTAAAATAATTTTCAATAGTTAAGAAAATTGACCAACTTAGCCTTCCTATACTCTCTAAACTAGGTCCAGACTATTCTATGTTTGTCTCTAATTTCCATGCCATAATAAGTGATTTTGGAGCTACATGGAGAATACCCTTTTTAGATGATTTTTTTACTGACTTGACTTGGGAGTAAGATAAGTTAATATATATGGGTAATTTTAATTATTAAAAACCAAAATATATAATTATTGGAAATGGAAACATAAGGATTAAAATAACAAAGAGAAGTGAGAAAAAAAGGATCAAGAGGATAAAGATCAAAATCCTCCCACCTAAAAACAAACCAATGAGACCTCTTCATCCAATGTTAAGCCTAAGAAAAAGAGGATCAAATTTGGGTATTTATAAAGAAATCATGATGATTTTTTTTTTTGAAAAAGTAAATTGACCACCTAAATAACCTTCTTGATAAGAACAATATAGGTGTTCTTGAGTATATCAAACCAAGTTCATCAACCTTAGTATCCTCTAAGACAAATGGTAATGCTAAATAAAAGGAAAAATAATATGGCAAGGAGAAAGTAAAATATATTTCCCTAGTTATAGTTTTACCTCTAAATCTTATAAGGTTTATTGAATCTATTAGATCACATCACATGGATTCTTCATAAGTAGAGTTTACTTCCTTGGAAACATGTGACATGTCCACTATTCAATCAGGTGACAACACTTATACATAGGTTTTCAAGAGAGGCTATATTGAAGTGATTGGTGGAACATTCATTAATTTTCTAAGTATTCCCCTAATTTTAACTAATCTCTTATTAGTCTAATAGATTACTCACCTTGGTTTGGCATGTGAGTTGAGTTCACACCAGATTCAATGTATGTCAAAGAGTTTCACAATGATACTATAATGGTAGTGGGAATAGTTGATCATTATAATTGACTATATACATTCTCAAACTTTGTCCTTGAATCTCATTTATACTTTTCTTCATTGGACTCACCTAAAAATGATGACATTTATGAGCCTAAGAAAATTTCTAATGATGATGACTCCTCTTATAGCATAAATGACTACAATAGTGATGGGGACACACCTCCACCATATCCTTATCACATTATAGATATTAAGGAGTTTTTTATTGATCCACATACATTTTATCCACTTTAAACATCATAGGGATTAGGTATATTGATCTAGGACCCATTAGATATTGAGAATTCTAGTACATAGGTATATGGCATTCCACATTATTTATTAACTTTTAATTTTGATACACCATCATTGCATGGAGTAGTTGTCCCATATACTATGCACCAAAATTAAATTTCCTTGTATAATACCCACACCATAGGTGAATATCCATAAGGACTTTTGTGGACACATTCACTGTTGTAGGGTGACCCACTTTTCACTACATCTACTTTTGATCCATAGTCAC